>OY747720.1:6761630-6793209 GCA_963556495.2 Valencia hispanica
AATACATAGCCTTTTGTCAACTCCGTCAGCTTTCACATCTGAGGAAGTTGACAAATAAACCTATAATGACCTAATGTGGTAATATAATATTATTTTTGAACTTAGTCAAATATAGAAATTATTTTGCAAAAATGTATTTAACCCTTGTGTCCCAATAAGGACAAGAGTTTCCTTTTCAAGTATTATTTTGATAACTTTGGAGTGGTTCTTACTTTTTTGCATACATTTTTTAATCTACTTGTGTCCTGATCATAAATGCCAAATATTTGTACTGTAGGAAAGCATGGCAAGGCTGAAATTGTCAGTTGAGGAGAAAAGGAGAAGAAACAGACAATACCAACAAAAAAGAAGGGAAAGAATAAATAGTGACCCAGAGAGGAAATGTGCCACACAAGAAAGAGAAAGAAAAAGGTGGAAGAAGAGAGAGTTGAAGACAAAAAAGTAATACAAATAGGCATGATGGGAGACAGGTCAAAGAGGAACCAGAGAAAGTTTTGGAGAGAGGCACAGAAAAGGTCCAGACAGAAAAGGTCCAGTGAAGATGCAGTACTACTGGAGACAGATACCCCCCCCAGATAGTCCGCAAGATATGAATCATCAAGAGGATAATGCCAGACAAAGACGGTTTATTAGACAGGAAAGGGAGAGAAGGAAAATTTAAAAGAGAAGATTAACAAGTTAAGAAAACAACGTAACAAACTTAGAAAACAAATATGGCGTACGAGGACAGCTGCAAATAAAACACCATTGGACTCCCCAGGTACAGAGACGAAAATGATGCTTTCAGGAAGCAAAATTAGAAATCCCAAAATAGAGAAAACCCTTTTATTCCATAACATCCTCAGAAGAGAGCTAAAGATAAATAAACAAACTTCTGGTCCACGGTGTCAAGAACCAGGACTGATTTTGTCAGGAAAGATTTTTCAAAAGTATCGCCTCCTTAACCAAATCCACCAGTTTGGATTAACCTACAAATTAATGAGGGAAAAGAAACAGACAAAGAAAAAGCCAACATTCTTACAAGGTATAACACAGACTGTTCAGGATTTCTTCCTGAACTCTGCACGTGTGACAACAGATAAGACGGACACCATCACTAGGAACAAGATAAAGCACCGGAGAATGATCCTTACAGACTCAATGATCAACCTCCAAACTGATTTCCTCATTAGGAACCCCACTGTGAAGCTGAGCTATTCTTCATTCTGTGCTCTGAGGCCATTCTATGCAACAGCACCAAAAACATCTGATAGGAAGACATGTCTGTGTCAAATGCATGAAAACGCATGCCTAATGCTCGAGGTCCTTAGATCATCAGGTGTTGTAAAGTCAAACAAACTGAAGGACACTTTTAAATTAGTTTGCTGCTCTCCGCTAAGTGAAGCCTGCCTTCTTCGCACCTGTTCATGGTGTGAAAATAAAAGTACCCTTCCAACCCAAGAGCAAGACAAAATCCATGTTCAATGGAATCAGTGGGAAAAAGTTGAGGAAAACACAGCCAATGGAATTCATATCAACATTAAGCTAGTTCAACACAGCAGCAGTCTTTCAAAGCTTATCAAACTCTATGAGCAAAAACTCATAAATGAGACCACAACACATGTGTGTTTGGTGCAAAACCAATCAAAAACATAGAAACACAATAGAGACCTGTGATGAATGTACAGCAATTGTCCATGTTCACTTTTCAGAATTCTGGAGATGCAAGTATCAGTCTGAAGTTCAGGCCTGCCATTTTGGACAAAATCTTCCCCAGATAACCCTGAATACTGGAATGAATTACATTAAGGGGGGAAAGGCTGGGTTTTGCGCTGTTTCAGAGTCAAAAAGACAGGATGCTTCAGCAATCTGGACACATATGGATCCAGTTCTAAAAACTATCAAGATGAAATATCCTAAGGTTACGACTGTACACTTTTGGTCAGATGGTCCAAGTAAACAATATAAGAACAAGAAGAATTTTTTTCTCCTGTCTAGTATCCCACCTACACTGGGGTTTGAAAGAGCAACATGGAACTTCTTTCCCACTTCCCATGGTAAGGGCGCCCCAGATGGCATTGGTGGAACAGTGAAAAGAACTGCTGCCAACCTGGTACTAAGAGGAAATGACTTGACAGATGGAAAGACATTCCTTGAAAAGGTTTCAAACAGTCTGAGGGGCATTCAGCTGCACTACATTGCAAAAGAAGATATGCAAATATATGATGCACTTTTAGTCCGGCCTCTCAAACAAGTTCCATCGACAAGACAAATACACCAGGTCATCACACAAGAGAACAGGATCCAGCACAGACAATTATCCTGCTTTTGCAGCCAGATGTTGGCTTGCCTGTGTTTCAGCCCTACTACATTCATTTTCCATCACTACCCTGAGGAACCACATGGTGATAAGAGAAAGGCAAGGAAGAAAACATCTTTGGGAATATTAATGGAGGAGATAGAAAAAGAGGTCAAAGAAGGGATAGAGGAGGAGTGGGTTGAGGAGCTTATGAAAGGTCCTGAAGGTACTATGGCAGTAACAACTGTTAGCAGTCTTAATTACGGAGACTGGCTAGCAGTAGTATATGATGACCACTGGTGGCTAGCCAAGACCACTGCTGTCGATCTTGAGCATCAAGATGTGAAAGTTGAGTTTCTGCATCCTCATGGTCCAACAGCAAAGGTTCAACCTAAGCATGGCAGGAAGGATGTCTGTTTCTGCCCAGTTAAAGACATCATAGTGAAACTAATGGGAAAATCATCACCAGTCCAATCAAGAACACGAGAGATCTACAACATAGCCCCTGATGTGATGGACTTCATAGATCGTGAGCATGCCAGACGCCTGTTGCTGACATAAGTTCCATTTTAACATCACATTAGTATGCAGTCATAGCTCACTGCACTAACACATGCACATACATGCAAACACACACATACTCAACATCCAAATACACCTAAACACACACACTCCCACCCAAACACCACAACTGGTCTTTCACTTGCCATATACACCCAAACATACAGGAGAGGTGGAAATGAAGGAGGAAAGAAAGACGAAGACCGAGAGAAGAAAGCAAGAACAGGGGAAGGACCCATGTTTTCCATCATTCTCATTTTGATAGTTGTAGACGGATTAAAATTTAGTTCAAAATGTATTTGTAATATAGGCAATATTTGAAAATAATCATTTAGTATATTGTTACCTCCATCAGAGTAAAACCATTTTTGTTAGTTAAATAGTAGTTCACACACATTTTTGTCAACAACGTCAGTTCTTGGTCAACACCGTCAGATGTATGTTTTGTTATTTTTTTAAAGAAAATGTTTATTCTTACTTCACTTTCTGGTCTTTATGTAATAAAGAAACATCTGCTCTACTTCCTCTTATGTCTTACCTATTTTGGGAATTGTTTTTATTACAATAAAATCAAAGGTACAGTTTTAAAATGGGGATTTTTAGAGATCTAAGTTTTATTAAAAGTGTACAATCACAATGAATAGATATATCTTGAATTTGATTACATATAAGTGTAACTAAAACCTATTACTATATAGTTTAGAACTTTAGATTCTTGTTGGCCTGTAAGAATTAAAAATGCATACTTATTAGTGTGTCTGACAGAGTTGACACAAATCGAGTTAATTTGTTAAAAATATTTTTTTATTTAGAACCTGCACCCTTACATGGTTATATAGCTTAGACTTTACTCTACACAAATAGATAATCAAAATGAATATAGTGTAAATAAAAGAAAAAGAAAAATTAAAACCTGTTTTGTCCTGACTCTCAAGAATGAGTTATATATATATATAAAACAATTCCACCGATTTAGTTTCCTGCATTTGATTATACTATATTATTGGTTAGGTTGCATGCAAAACCTGCAAACCGAGTGAAATGTATACGAACCGAATGAAAATGAAAATGAGATGAAACAATGTCATGAAAACCCACATTGTGTGCCATTCATGCATTGTGGTGTTTACCTGTTATTGTCTATAGTTGTGAGTTGTTTTCAATGTTACGTCATCTCAACTGTTGACCTCAGCAAGTTGTATGCAGGTGCATCTTGATAAAAGAGATCATGAATAAGTTCATCAATAAAAAAGAATGGGAGGGTTGATATTGAAATAGCAGCTTTCTAAAAAGTCTGAAGTGTGGAATGCTGTAAAATTTCCTCCTAGAAGGGTGCACTGATTTTGGACTTGATAAAACTTGTGAAACAGCGCCAGGAGATGACATGACTGCCTAAATCACCACTGTCTGTGGATACATCACCCTGGACCTCTAGCCACTTGGATTCTGAGCTTTTTCATTGTTGCTCCAAGCTCTGGAACCTTCCCAACTGATACAAAGAAAAATACAACTTTAGTTTGACAAGGGAAATCTGAACCACTGAGAAATAGCCCATCCCCTTTTCCCGTTAGCCCATGGCAAGGCAAGGCAAGGCAATTTTATTTGTATAGCACACTTTTAACAACAAGGTGAGTCAAGGTGCTTTACATGATTAAATGATAAAATAAAAATAGCAGTAAAACACAGACAAAGCATATAAAGTAAAACAGCAATAAAGCAAGAAGCACACAGATTCATCAAAGCATTACAAAGCATATCATGTAAAAACAGCAAGAATCATACACAAAACATGATACATCAAAGCATTACTCAAAGGCAGCTCTAAACAGATACAGAAGCTGCTTCTCCATGTTTGGTTCTGATTCTAGGGATGTTGAGTAGACTGGAATTAGAGGACCTGAGTGTCCTGGCGGGTTGGTATAGTAACAGTTGATCTTCAACACACTTTGGTGTTAAGCCATTCAATGATTTATAAACTAGTAAAAGTATTTAGAAGTCTCTGAGCTACAGGGAGGCAGTGTAAGGACTTTAGAACTGGGGTGATGTGCTCTACTTTCCTGGTTCTAGTGAGGAACACAAGAAGCAGCATTATGGATCAGCTACAGCTGTCTGATTGACTTTTTAGGCAGACCTGTGAAGACGCTGTTGCAGTAATCAATTTGTCTAAAGATAAATGCATGGATAAAGTTTTCTAGGTCCTGTTGCGACATCCATCTTTTAATCCTAGAAATGTTCTTCAGGAGATAGAAGGCTGACCTTGTTATTGCCTTTATGTGACCCTGGAGGTTCAGGTCTGAGTCCATTACTACAACTAGATTTCAGGCCTGATCAGTAGTTTCTCGCTGGATTAACTGAAGCTGTGTGCTGACTTTGGAACTTTCCTCTTTAGGTCCAAAAGTAATTACTTCTGTTTTGTTTCTGTTGAGCTGGAGAAAGTTATAGCACATCCATCCATTGATTTGCTCGATGCATTTACTTTGGATTAGGATGGTTCAAAGTCACCTGGTGACATCCTAATGTAGAGCTGAGTATCATCTGCATAGTTATGGTAGCTAATCTTATTGGTTGTTATAATCTGGGCTAGTGGGAGCATGTAGATATTAAATAGGAGGGGGGTCAGGATGGAGCCCTGGGGCACCCCACATGTGATTTCTGTTTGTTCTGATGAAAAGTATCCTATTCAAACAAAGAAGTCACTGTTCTTTAGGTAAGACTCGAACCAGCCAAGTACTGTACCAGAGAGTCCAACTCAGCTCTCCAGTTGTTCCAATAGTAAATCATGATCAACAGTGTCAAATGCTGGACTGTGGTCCAACAGAACCAGCACTGTGGTTCTACCACAGTCTGTATTTATGCGAATGTCAATGAAAACTTTGACGAGGACAGTCTCGGTGGTTTTCCTTCCACTATGCTTTCCGATGCTTGGATACAGCCCTCTAAAACTGCGTTCTCCTTGAGCACTGAACTTTTGTGGCTTCCCCTTCTTGTGGAGGGGGCCAATGACCGTCTGATAGACAACTGTCAAATCAGCTGTCTTCATCGTGATTACATAGGACGTACATTGATCATGACATTATGGTACCACAAATCCTTATTTTATTGCTCTATTGTAGCTGTAAACCATAATCATCAAAATTAGCAGAAATGGTTGGTCATAAATCTGTACATATAGTTTCAGTTAAATTGAATTAGAGTAAGCGAGATTTACTTTTGGATTATTGTAGTTTGAGTTGCACCTGTACGTATGTGACAGTATCAAGTGCACAACTCTAAAGTAATATTAATCTGTTTTAATTTACTGAATGTTTCACTACTATTGGGAAATTGCACCTACTTAAATTTTTTAAGAAGGGTTTTAAATTCAAAATACTCTTCTGCAGAAATGTATCCCCCATTGTTCGCGGTGCATGTTTCTTTTTCATGTCTGTGCAGAGCCATCTTTTTAACAGTAAGGTGCATGTGTGAGAAACGCCGAGAGTTGGATTGTTTTTTTTCCTTGCACAATTTGATCTGTTTTACAACCTGACCTTACATATGAGGCTGCATTCTTCTATGTTGCGTTGCATGATTGGATACACTACACACTTCTTCATCCGTTTTGAGACTGTGTGTTGGGGAGAGAGAGACGACAGGAGAGAGCGAGCTCATGTCTGTCTGAAACCTGAGCAGACGAGACTGAACAAAAGCTAGTGTTTAATTTTCTTCTTTTTTTTCCTCCTTGGTTGTTCCTTCAAATATTCAGCACCCTGCAATCATGGCATCTTGTTGGCTTTGGTTCAGGTTAGACTTGTTGCAAGAGACAACTCCCTTCCCTATCTAACACCCCCACAGCACACACACACAAACACACCATCCCCTCCTCATCTCCTCCCTACATCTCTCCTGGTCTTCCATTCACACCTCAGATTTAAATTGCATTTTTCTTCTAAAACAGCCGATGAGCTGCATTTGTCTCGAAGGCACAAGTGTCCCTCTCTGTCTTTTGTTTTTCTCTGTGCCCTTCTTCCACCCCCGTCTTCCTCCTCCCCTCCCCGTCTTTGCACCAGCAGGTGACTTGTTTTCCCGAAGAGTCTTAAGCCTCACAGGAGCAGGTGCATGTCTGCCGGATGTGAGATTTTTTCTCTTTTTTTTTCTAGGGAAACTGAACAGTTTAGCCTCACATTACATACATTTTTATTTGAAAATGTGAAGATCATCAACACAATCCTGTTCACATAATTTATGGTTCACCTAAATGTATATGGTTTAATATGAAGCTGTAGCCAAACGTTTTATTGTAGTACAAACCAACTGTTAAGTTTCACATTTTTTCTTCTTGCTTCCATCTCTGTCAGAATGAGCTGAGGCTTCAGTGGAACCTGGAACTGATTGTGGAATATTTAGGTATCTGTAGGTTCTTAGACACACTCTATTTAACTACGTTCTATTTCATTTTAACTTTATGTCCATCATCCGTGGTTTTGGCCTGTGTTTGTTTGAACTAAAAGGTTTTGGTTTGATGATTTCTCCAGAACCTTGTTTAGGTGTTTCTTTGGTAGCCAGCTGAAAGCTGCCAAAGCGAGATGATGTTAGTAAGGCTTGTAAAGCTGATCTCGACCATCAATGCGTGACATGATGTCTATCCAAGATAAAAAATAGAGACGACAAAGTTTCCAGCGTGAATTTGAGTTCATAAAAATAAAGACTTATGTGGTTCATATTCATAGTTTATGGTTTAGTATCAATGTAATGTTGGAACTCATGAGAAATGTGGAGTTAAAAACCATCACACAATTAGTATGTGCACAGAACTTTGGTCTTGTGGGTGTTTTTAAAGTGCTCTATGAATAAAGTTGGTATAGCATGATTGAAGCTGATTATTGTGCCTAAACCTGCAGGAGGATTATGCCCAGTCCCTTCGATGGTCTGCCTGTTGACTCCCTGCTCAGGCTAGCTGTGTTAGCTCACTAACATATCCTATTATAAATTATCCTATTTTTGTTTCAGAAGAAGTTCTCACTACAATCAGCCACACTTAAATGAGATATACTGTATTTTTAAATGTCTGTTTAATCAAGAAAAACCCGTATTCCATCAGATTCTGTGGATCCAGCAAACATGTCGTCATCCATATGTGGTGCAAGCTTGCAGTCTGAGATACCAAACTGTGGCAGACACTCCTAAGGAAGTAATTTATTTAATTCATCCTTTGCACACTCACTTTAATTAAGAGAGGGGAAACTGTCACCCTGTAGCTGGTGTCTGATGAGTTCTAGCCACAGTGTGTTCTCTGTAAAACTCACTTTATCCACTGGTTACTTAACTAGATCAAGTTTACCACTAATAGGTGCAATATAACGTCTTGATATTTTCATATTGATTTATCATAGTCTTAAAATCTAATGTAAACAAATGTAAACATGATGGGGTATTTTCTTAGCATAGTATATTAACAACTCTAAAACAACACTTTAAAATTAGAATATTAGAATATTATTTAATTTTATTTCTGCAAACATAATTTGATAAGTTTTATCAGAGAAAGAGGTGGTAGGTTCAAATCTGGCCAAGTTGCTGTGATATTGTTATTTTCACCTGTAAACTACAGGGGACCCCCAGTATTCACAGAGGTTAGGGACCACAGCCGCTAGGAATAGCTAAAATCCACAAATACTTGAGACTCCCTTTAAGAATGCTTATAACTTCCTATTTTAATAGTTCAAAAACCAAATATACGTTAATAGGCATTAATACACACAGTGGTAACCACCCCAGCACTTCTGCAGAAACTAATATGTAGTCTTCCTTATTTTCGCTTTTGGAGGTGCAGCCAATCAGTTTCAAGAAAAATAAATACAGTTCCTGTAATGGGCTTTGTAACTAACACTGGCTAGACAAACTTCAATGCATTTTCTTGAGATTTATATAATGGACCATCACAAAGTAATACATAATTGTGAAGTGGAAATAAAAAGTGTTGATCTCAAATGTCAAGAAAATCTAAAAAAAAAAAAAAAAAAAAAGGCTGAAGGCTTCGTAGAACCAGTTGATGCTGTAATTACAGCTGCAGGATATTTGTTGTGTCTCACCACCAACGTTGCACATCTAAAGACTGATATTTTTTGCACATTCCTCCTTTTTGAAAATGCTCAAGCTTAGATTGGATTAAATGGGGTCTAAAGACCAGTTTTTAGGTCTTGCCACAGATCCTCAGTTGGATTTAGGTATGGACTTTGACTAGGCTGTCCCAACACCTAAACAGGCGTTGATCTAAACCATTCCATCGTAGCTCTGGCTGTATGTTTAGAGTTGTTGTTTTGCTGGAGGGTGAACCTCCTCTTCTGCATCCTCCAGCACCTTTTCTTCCATGGTTGTCTTTTATTTGGCTCCTCCAGTCTTCCCCACCTTTCTCCCTTAGTTTTCTAACACAAAGGATTTGGTATGTAGGGCTAGATACTGTATTTATCTGAGCACCGCACCTTCTTCCACATGTTTGCTGCGTCTACTTCCTGGCTTGTGACAAACAGTAAACACAATTTCTTCTGGCTGTCTCTCACTTGACTTTCACCTTGCAGCTTTTTTAGTGTACCACTAATGGTTGTCCTGTTGGCAGTTGTCCTACCTCGACTGAAGATCTCTGTAGCTCCTCCAGAGTAACCATAAGGTTCTCGGCAGCTTCTCTAATTACCGTAATGCTCCCCTTGTTGACTTCACAGTTTAGAAGGATAGAAGGTGTGAGGCTTATTTAAAAAAATTCTAAAGAAAATACTGTGGAAAAATCCTCAGAATTACCTTGTTAACCAATGTTAGGACCACTAAATTACTATTTTTTTCTTCTTTTACTTTTTTACTTCAAAGGGGGAAACGAGCTGCAGGAAATCTAATATGAACAATAGTTGAATTTCCTTGTTTGACTATGTAAAATAAAAAAAAGATCACTATGGCAGCAGATTTTTGGCTGTTAATCAAAAGAAGAGGTCACGAAGACTGCACGTACGTCAATCTTTCTTGTTCCTTGTCTGCAAATGAGGCGCACCCTACTGTGGCCCATGAGCAGGGCACTGCGATTGTTTTAGCAGAGTGAGGAGAAAGGGAGTGTACGTTTCCTCCGAGCCTTGAAGGAAACGTACAAGCTACGACATGTAGACTGAAACTGGGTGCGAGATGAAGACAAGGAGAAAGGAGGTGGGGAGAGAGAGAAACGGATTATGGGTAAGTATCACAGGTGTCCTTTCTTTGCTGGAAATCACTTTTAAATGTTTAATGGATTTTTTAAAATGTGTATATAGTTTTTTTTTTTTGTGCAAGAATATCAAGAGAAACCATTGCGAAAAAACACAACATTTATCACATTTAAGATTGTTTCCAACATTGTTTTATTGTATTAGTGGTGCTATAAAGTTATAAATTACATTTAAAAAAAAAAGTTAATTAGATAACTAAGGAAAACAGGAGAGACTGATGCAGCATCATAGTGCTCACATTGTAAATAGTGCAGAGTGCACTGGAGGGACATGCAAGCAGGGGAAAAAAATGAGTTTCTGTCTGTGGGTTTCACCTGTGAACCCGGTGTAAGGTGGCCTGAACATGTTCCCTGATTTATTTGGACTGATGAAGCAACAGGCCCTGGAAAACTCTCCTCCTCCACTATCCCACGGGAATATCAGCAGCCATCCATAGAAAAAGAGGGACACAGAGGGATGGGTGGATGGGGGAAAAGGATGAGGAGGAGAAACAGAAAGAGGGAAAAAAACACATGGTGATGGGAGAGTGGTGGAGAGATATTTATCTTCGGGGAAAGAAAAGCAGGTGCAGACACGTGCTTCCTAATAACTAGTATATCTAGAGTGATAGCTGACAGAACATGATGTTTCCTCAGAAACATATTAAGTTTGCTTCTTAATTTGCCTTCAAATCAAAGCCCTGAAGCCATGATGTTGCATAGTAGCATGAACTTACCTTGCAAAAGTATTCATACCCTTTGAAATCTGTGGGGAGGGGGGAAATATGTTTTTTGTTCAAATAGCAGTACATAAAATTCAGTGCAACATTTTGTCTTTAGACTGTTGCTCGATTAGTGTGTGATTCAATATTGATGTAAATCTACCTGTTCAGTCCGATATGACCAAAATGTAACTTTTTGACCGACATATAAAACACTATTTGGGGGAAATATTGCTTCTCCCCACTGAAAACACCATCCTCATGAAGAAACATGGTGCTGGCTGCAGCATGCAATGGGAATTGTCTCTTGGAAACTGATCCGAGTTGAAAAGAAGATTTGTGGAGCTAAAAATGGGCAGTCCTGGAAAACAACAATGGGACATGAGTTAAATGCAAACCCAAATAAACAGTCAGAGTTACAAACGAATGGCTTAGGCGTTGGAACAGCCTAGTTGAAGTACAGACCTAAATCCAAGTGAGAATATGTGGCAAGACTTGAACATTTCAGTTAAATCTCTCTCCGTCCAATCTGACTGAGCTTGAGCTATTTTGCAGAGAAGCATGGGCAGTCATTGTAATCTTTATTTATACAAACCTGTTAGAGAAATATATCAAAAAGTAAAATATTATTAAAATAAATGTGAAAAACATGTATTTTAGTTGCAATTATGCACCACCTTGGGTTGGTCTATCAAATAAAATCCACTGAAAAATACTTTGTGGTTGTTGTGTGACAGTAGAAAACATTTAAGCGGTAACGACACGCATCATGAGCCAGTAAAATAAAGTCCAGTTTTTACCTTTCTCCAAGAAGAACAATCTGTGGAAAAAGCAGCTTTTTATCACTGTGCTCAAATATGGGAGTTTACTGCATTTTGATATTTGCAACTAGAAATTCATCTTTGGGAACAGTTACATTTAATGTGACAAAACAAAAAAATTGGAAGTCAGCCCACTCCCGTGTCTCTGATGACCAAAGAAATTTGGTTTGTATCTGGAAACAAAGCCAAAATACGACTCAGGGAAAGATTTTTTCCTCATTCTTCCAAGTCCTTTTGCAAACTGAAATGTATCTATGACATATCTATGGCAGATTTCTATGCATTTTATCAGTCTTATGTGCTGAAATTGTTTGTAACAGATCCTCGATGAGAACGCTTTAACGCTTGTAGAATTTCTTTTTAGACTTGATGTCTGCTTTTACAGAGGAGTTTTGGGGCCTTTAATGGGAATTTCAAATCTGTATATTTGGGTTCGGACAACAACTCCAAAGGCCAAGAGGCAAAGTTATTGGTCTCTGTTTTCATGGTGTCAGAAATAATCTGTAAGTCGTCTGGCTGGCTTTTGGGCTTTAGCAGCCCAGCTTTCATTGCATCCTCATAACCACCATTTATGCAAAGGGAATGTATATTGAGCAGAAAAGGAGCTCAGAGGTGGGAATACTTTCTGGATTGCTTTATGTTGGGTGAAAACATTGTCATCTGGCTTGTAGCAGGCAGATTTCTCTTTGTATTCTGGATGGGCAGCCAGAATTAAGGGACCAGAGTCAAACCTCTGGTGTTCACAGCTGCCACAACGTCCAGTTGAGTCATTTCAACACGTTTGATTTAAAACATAAGAAATCTCAAAGATGACATAAATTGACCATGTTTAATTGTGCTTAGCATAAAGTTTTATGCTGAGCACAGTTTACAAGCTAGTGGGTTTTGCATGATATTTATCATGGAGTCTTGAGGTCATTGAAATCATTCTGATCATTATTTTAAACTCCAGCACACAGATATGCTAGTTGTCTGGTTATGTAGAATGGAAGAGGACTGAGACAGGATATTGGTATATTATATGAAATAGTTGATGAAACAAAATAAATCCTTAATTTTTGAAGAGTCTCTACAATTTCCCTCAATTTCCCTAAATTTACTATCCTGTTACTTCTGATTCATGTGAAGGTTTTTATCATCCGATCCTTCAGTTTGAACCATTCTCCATGCTACAGTTATTAAAATTAGCTCCAGTATGTCTTTAATTGTCTCACTGGTTTGAAAGTGACTGATAGTCATACTAGCCAAATGGAAAAGAAAAAGAAAAGACGGCTATGAAGTCCAGTGGGCAGAAGTGTTCATTTCTGTTTCAGTTGAACAATACGACATCTGCATTTCTCAGTCCTACAACAGTAGAAGTGAAACATGCTTTATGAAGTGAGACATGTTATTTTGTTGCCAAACTGTGCAAAGACAAATCACAGTTTGTTATTGTAGTAATTAAAGCAATAGGTTTCTGTGCTTTATCTCTGAAATGACACACCACTCCTTAAACGAGGGCTGTCTGCATTTGTACTTTGTTTGCATTGTCTTTCTGTTGGAGTTTGTCTTAGAAACCAGAAACACATCTTAACTCTGCTTGACTTCTTTCTATGATCTGTTCACACATGCGTTAACTGATTGAGGCTGTCAGAGGTACAACAAGCACTTGTTCCTGGGTGAAGACTGATGGATCTGATGATCTAAAAAATAATTACGGATCGGTAAATATACAATTTTACAACTACCACTATATAAACTGGTATTTTTAGGTAGCACAACATAACGTATGCTTTTCAGGTTCAGGAACTTAAATGTCCAAACTTGAAATTTAAAAAAACAAAACCTCTCTTGCAGTCAGAGCGCCAAGTTGGAAAGTCTGAGTTTTCTTTCACCAACCCTGACTTCAAAATCCAACATGGCATTCTGTGTATTCAACATCTACACTCACTAGCTACTTTATTAGGTAAACCTGTTCAATTGCTTGATGACACAAATAGAAAATCAGCTAATCACAATGTGGCAACTTGATGGTTTTAGATGGTATAGATGACTAGCTTCAAATTTAAAGGAGCATGGGGCAGAATGAAGAAACGAAACTCACGAGCGACGCAGCCGGCGCTGCAAGTAACTGCAGCCAGCCGCACGGGAGTGCACACAAACTCTTCACAAAAAACCCATACCTCTTCACAGTGACATACTTCTTTTTCTTAGTGCCACTTTTTAGTGGGCTGTGAGTCGTCCTTGGTCGTTTCCCAGTTGCAGAAGAGAAGAATCCATTCTCACAATTAAATCAATGGAGGTCTGCGACCATTTTTCTTCCTCTTTTAAAGCTGTCGAGAACGCGCAAGCCGTGTCAATTGACGTCACACCCGTAGGACAGCGCGGGAAATTCGGGCCCCGAACTGCAGCACATTTTACAGCACACAGCCAGTTTAAGAAAATGGAGTGATACGTGGGTGGGCTCATTTGGTTTATAACGCTTCATCATCCAACAGCATTAAAAAACTGGACATGGATGTTTATTTTATTTACAAATCCTGCCCCCTGCTCCTTTAAAGTGACCATTGGATGAGAAGAAAAAAAAGATTTTAAGAGACTTTAAACATGGCATGGTTGTTGGTGCCAGACAGGCTAGTTTGTGTGCAGGCGATTCCCAAAACGGATGTTGATAAATCTGCAAATACAAACACCGAAAACTCTGTAGAACATTTCAAGCACCTTATTGAATGCAACAAGGAATTTAGGGTTCTGAGGGGAAAGGGGGGGTCCAACCTGGTATGAGTAAGGTCTACCTAATAAAGTAGCTGGTGAGCAGTGTACTGCATGGTTTGGATCAGGAGTCTGCGACCTGCAGTTCCAGACATGCAAGTCACTCTTTGGACCTTCCACAATGGCCCTTAATTTAGCTAAAAATTATAAAGAACCAACTAATGTTTTTTAGACATCGATTAGGGTGACCAACTGTCCTCCTTTTCCCAGACATGCCCACTTTTCACTTGCCATCCAGGAGGAATTCATAGACTGATAAAACGTCCAGGTTTTCATAGTTTTTCAGTGGACCATACTTAAACTGACTGGTGCGATGCATGGTGCGAAGAAATATGGTCACCCTAACATAGATATAACAACAAATGCAGAAGTACTAATAATACTCTATTAGATCGATGTTTTTTCTTTCTTGCTGTTTTACATAATTTCCCACAAATGTCAACATCCCACGGATGAAATCTATCCATCCTCAAAATATTTGTGTTTTTGTTTATATAAATATTTTAAAATTGAAATAAAATAGGGGTTATTTTCCAATGGTAGATATTTATCAAAAACTATAAGTTTTCTTTATTCAGAAGGACATGAAACATTTGCTGCTCTAAACAAGTTTTATTTATCAGAACTGAGGGCAAAAATAGCTCTTTGGATCATTAAGGTTTTACACCCTGGATTGGATTTTGTCCTGGATCAGCACACCTGTATCAAATGACCCTGGCCCTTGATGAGCTCTCCTGGACACTCCTGCTGTAGACCTACACACCCTAGAGTTAAACTAGTTTGTTCTTGGTTTATTTCTACATTTGCAGAAACCCTGGGAAAGCGTTTCTCCAAAATCTCTTAATCTTATCTACAGTTTCAGCCAGTGACTGGTGTACTTTTGCTATATATATGATTTCATGAATATTGTCATATTTAACAGGGATGGGAATGTCTGAAGAGAGTCCTCAAAGGTCAGCGTTTAAGATGGGTTGCATTTGGCTGGCCTCAGGGGGGGGTTAGTATGAAACCAGAAATGGAGATGAGTCCCAACACCTGCTTTCTATGAGAAAGTGATGAGTGAAGAGGTGTAAATACAATGAGCTTGAAAGTTAAAACTTTACAAACGATTTCTATGATTTGAGATAAAAATCTTTAACCTGCTTTAGCAAAACATAGGCGTTTGATAATGTGTAGCTTACCTCCATAACTCTCAAGCTTCTGATAACCTCAGGAATATATCTAATCTCTGGTACAACAAAAGGAAGATGATTTAGACATGGTAAGTAGATCATTTTAATTCTTTTTCCATCTTTTGCTCTGAGTGTTTCTGCTCAGAGCCCTCATCCAAAAGAGAAGGCAGGTCTTAAATGTGGCCCTACAGGTGTATAGGAGGGTGTGTTGACAGTGTCTATCAGTCTTTCCACAGCTGCTGTCATCCTGCAGACTCCTGTCGTTTGCAGTCATACTGACACCCCGAAGAAAGTGTGCATTCTGAGCTGGGAATTCAAGAGGAATGGCTGTAAACACAACACGCACTGCAAATACCAACAATCCTTCCAAAAACGTCTCTAATCGTGGAACAAGCTTTGTGGCACACAGTGGCTTTTAATCGCAGTGCATTATTTTTATTCTTGAAAAATATATTTTCTTTGCAGGTGCAGAGTTACTTCCTTCTTCTTTTTTAATTTGCAGCCGTTGGATAAAACAGCCGGAAACTGCAATTGTTTTAGTCTTTTCAATTGTGCCTGAAGCAGAGCTCGGAAAAAAACATTTGTGTTGAGGAATGCAACTATCGTTTCTGAGAAATGTCCTGCGGCCTCAGGTGTGTTTTATCCTCTGCTCAGCTAGCGATCACATTCATGTCAATGCACTAAAAAGTTCAACTGGATTAAGAATGCCTCAGATTCTGCCGGATTTTCTGCCTTAAACCCTATTGTCACTGACACTTGTATATTGCCACTACACCACGCATATTCCCTGCATTCTCCTCTTTTGCATCTAGTACCTTCCCCATCTCCTGCCCACCCCCAACCCTTATCCCTTACTCGGGGCAGTGCAGAGTTTCTGGGAGTGGCTGCTGCCTCCTTGCTGGGGGGAATAGAAAAAAGGAGTGGAGCAGTTAGCAGCTCTGGGGGGGAGGGGGGGTTGGGGGACTCGAGTCTCTGTAGACTCCTGGAGCCTCTCTGGTGTAGATCAAACAAAGTGACAACAGTGTTTTGCTGACGAGGCCTCCACATTCTCCTCAGTTTAGTAGATCAACAAATGATCCAAGCATGCTCACACATCTCATATTACAACACGTTATTGTACAATTGAAGTAACTTTTTTCTCTCATAGATGCAGGCTGTTGGTTGTCTTTATGTCAACAAATAGCTTTTTAAAGAAAGTTAATATTCCATTTCTGTCATGATCTACTAGTGTTTTTGTTCTCCTGGGTGTTTGCTGTCTGATTATTTTCTTTTTAGGTTTATTATTGCCTTATTGCCATTTAGGTTTGCTGTAGGCTGTTCATTTCTGTGTTAATCATTGTCAACAAGGCTTTACCATATTAATTCATTCTTAGTTTATTCTTGTATTCTGTTTGAATTTATTCTTAATTTATTACTTATAGTACTTATAGTACTTATAGCCTCTCTGTTTCTGTCATCACCTGCTGGGTTAATCTATTCCATGTTTTGTTACATTGTCCATTTCCTTGCTGGTTATTTTGTCCAAGCTTCACGACCTGATCCAGAGTTGATCCAAAGACCTGATCCAAAGTTGTGAGTTTACTTTTTATTTAGGATTTTAAAGGGCATTATTCAAGCAGATGCCTGCATTTTGGCTTTGCAAAACCCAACATTACAACTCTTTTAAAGATTTGACAAGCCAAAAATCAAATATTCTTGCTTTGATTGTCCAGTGGACCCCCAATATTCACAGGGGTAAGAGACCACAGCTGCCTGCAAATACCTAAAGTCCTCAAATACTTGAGACCCACTCTAAAAATGCTCATAACTGGCTATTTCAAGACTTAAAATATACCTTAATATGCATTAATACGTACAGGGGAAACCGTCTTGGTACTATTGCAGAGGCTAATATCTGCAGACGTCCTTGTTTCCAAATTGGGAGTATAGTCAGCTTGGCAAAGGCCAGCCAATAGCATGTTGAATAGCATTGTGCAATAGTATTTCAACTTCCCGAGCTGCATTTTCATTAGAATGTATTAGATATGCTATGAGAAAAAAATCTGTGAAGAGGCTACATTTCTGCAAAGAATTTGGTGCACAGTATTTTTTCTAAATTGTGGTGACTGAAGAACACAAAGGTCACCTGGAATAAAGATGAAATTAAAGTTTTCATTCCATTATGTTATTTCTTCCTTGCATAAGGTGAAAAACATGCATATTTAATGACCACAAAAATTCTCAAATATACATTATATAATATATATAGAGATAATTCCCATGGTTCACTCTTCAATGTTTTCTATCTGAAAATAACAGAAATTCTGTTTAGTGTGAAAACAAAAATGCAGCTTTTTTATTTTTACATGTTTTTCCACCTGAATGATGTATCATTACATCACTAAAACCTGCCACTTTTACAGGGACGCATATTTATTTCAAATGTAGCTGCAGATCTTGGAGATATTGTGTGTGGTATGAAAAAAAAGCAGTATAAATGTATCTTTAAAACAATCCTTGTATTGTCGTGTCATAGATTTGCATGGATTTAGAGTAACATTAGTGGTGTAATATATTTCACAATGAAAGCCTCAGAGTGTTGCTGATGCTTATCAGAGACTAGGAGTTGATGATAGTAGTGATGTCTGGCTCCAGACCCGCATCTTATTTCTGTGCATGTGGTTTCCTAAATGTAACTGTTTGGAAAAACAGAAACCCCAAGTTTGACCGCTTCCTCAAAGCAATTTTTCTCTGGTGAAAGAGAATATTCAGTTTGAGAATTGTAGGAAGTTATTAGCAACAGCATGAAAAAAAAGGCAAGGCTGAGACATGACAGGTCTTTACAATAACAGGTGCATGATTATTGCATGAAGCAAAGTTTCCCAGTTAGAGAAATAAGAGAGCGAGATATGCTCTGGGCTCTAAAGCTTTAGCACACATTCCTCCATGACAAAACAAGGACTTAGTTTAAATGGAGAAATAACTCCAGATGTAAGAGATACCAAGATATGTTTAGTACGTAGGAGTTGACACAGAACATCTGCCAAACATAACAAATTACTTTTTTTTCCATTTGTTTTGGGGTTTTTTTTTGTCTAGTGTGAAACTGTGGTGTAAAAATCCAAGTCTCTGAACGTTCAGGTCATGTTTAAATTTGACCTGTTTAAACGGTCGCAAGGGAAAGGGCTGGTGGGGAAAGTGGGTGAAAGGAAGAGTGAGTGGGACATTGGAGAGCAGGGAAGAAGGAGACAATGGTTTGGAAAAGATAAAGGCGATGAGAGCAAAGACGTCTCAGCAGCAGTCGTGCGTGGAGACGATGCCGATGTCTCTTTGCGTGCAGCCAAGCGTGGCGGAAAATGCACGCGAGCCACCAGGCAGCAGATTCTAGCAGCTTAGGGCCTTATTTCCTGGGCTTTATTTTAACATGTTGACGTTCATCTATCTTTAGATAGAAATTTTTGTGGTGCTGCTCATTGTAGAAACAATGTATGGATTTGTTAATTTAGCTATAGCATCAAAGGCAAAATGTTTTTTTGTTTGTTTTTTGTTCCTTTATATAAGATATTGTCTTCCTCTTCTGTCAGTAAAATAAAAAAAAACTGAGTGCAACTAATCTAACGTTTTATTGATCATTTATTATAATTTGTTGGACATTCATTACCACAGAATAAATTTGGCAATGTAACCTTCTATTTGGAGATAACACTATTTTATTAAAACAACTTCTGCAGCTTGAAATTCTAATTGAATATGTATTTTTAAATAGATTTTTTTTTCAGTTTTTCTTTTTAGTTTGGAAATCTATTCTGTGACACAAACTCTATATAATATTTCCATTTCTGTTGTTCTTTGGCTTCAGAAACAAGTTCACAAAACGCCCAAAGGCAAAGGAGGGATTGGTGAACAGAAGATGTAATCTCCCACTTTTCTAACGGAAATGCACCGGGTGGGTTTGTTGTACTGTAATATGGTTTTGGATTATGACCAGGATGTTGCTGCTTCTGGGGAGAATTGCGTCTGACAGCAAGCGTCATGCAAAGCGTAATTAATTTAAAGGGGATTGTTTCTGCAACAGTGAAATGGTTGGAGACCAATGCTCTTGAACTTGCTACATTGTTTCCCTTTAGTGAGACTCGGGTAAAAAGAGCTTGTTGAAGCTAGAAAGCAGGGGGGTGCAGTTGAGAATATTCAAAGACTTTCCAGTATAACTGATCCCAACCATGAAAAAGTGCTAATGGCTACTTATTTATGTCTGAAGTCGAAACATAGATCTGGGAAAACATCAAACTTGTTCAAAATAGAAAACCAGCTGAGCTCAGGGACAACTACTATTAGCAATACATGCTAATAACAGTGTATCCCATTGAATTTAATACATCCAAGCACTAAGCAAACATATTCACTATTTGGGAAAAATGTAAAGAAATGCAACTATGTGTCCAAATACGCGTTTTTCAGCTTTTTTTAAGGTTTGGTGAGAAACTTCCAACTTTTTTCATCTCAACTTTTCGACTCCTTGAGAATTTTTGTTAAACTTTTCAATTTTGGAACTTTAAAGTTTCGACTTTTGACTAAAATCTGAATGCACGATTAATTTAAATAAATTCAGTTTATTTATATTGTACCAATTCACAACACATGTCACATAAATCTCATCCCTAAGCTTAATTTACTGCCACTTTATTAGGTACACCAGGTAATTGCATGTTAAAAGAAATGGTCAGTGCATTTATGTATAAAGAAGTGCTGAAGTTGACTAGGTGAAGTTGAAACTGAGCTTTAGGATGGGCAATTAGGTGAAATATTGACTGAATGTGGCAGAGTTGTAAGTGGCATACAAGCTGGTTTTATGTATTTCAGAAACTGTTTTGGTATTTTTTTTTCAGGTTTAAAGAGAGTGCTCTGAAAACATCAAGTAAAATAAATTAATTTAGGTACCGTCTTTGAACCTTAAAGCAACAACAAAAGAAAAAAATCTACTTTTTCCTCTATTTTTCCAAGTGTAAAGAGAGACAATGATGCATATTACCAAAACAAAATAAACATTATTATTAACTAAATTATTATTATTATTATTATTATTACTAACTGGCTATGTCTTTTTTATATTGAGAGGTATGTACAGCAGAACAAAGATGGTGTATGTATTTTTCCTTTCTCTTTCTCTTCTCTCTTTTCACAAAATGATTCGTCCTCCAGGGCTGAGCGTATTTATTTGTATAACAAGTCAGGGGGGCGTGTGTGCGTGTGTGCGTGTGTGTGTGTGTCTGTGTGAGTGAGTGTGGTTAAGACTATGAAGTGTTACCACACCAAACTCCCTCAGGTGTTGGGACTGCAACGCAATCATGTAAACGCTAAGAGATGTGCCAATGTGTGGAATAAAGCACGCATCAACACAGTTTGATAAATGTCAAGCAAAAATGCGGCCATGGATTTCCAGGTTGCAGGAAGTGTACGGTTTAACTGTGAAACTAAACAGAAGTTGTCTTGATTTTCACTCATCTGAGCTCTCATCTGAACACATTCATGCTATCACACAAATCATTCAGAGTCATCTATCAGTGCATTAGTGAATAAATAAGATCCTTTCCATATAGTTCTACAATTTACAGTGCATTGCAACATACTTTACACCCCTTGAACTTCTTCATATTTTGTCCTGTTACAATAGCAAACTTCAGTCCATAAGAAGTCTCCATGTGACGTTGACCAACTTTGGACGTTTGAAGATTGAAGTTTTTTCTCAGAACAATAGCTCAAGCTCAGTTGGAGCCTGATTTAGGTCTTGACTTTGACCAGACCATTCTAATAAATTACTATTACATTTCAGTTCCGATTAATTCAACCAAATGGGAATTTCAATTTAATGTGATCCATTCAGCTTTGGCTGAATGTTTGGAGTGAGTGTTCTGCTGGAAGATGAAACTCCACCCGGGTCTCACTCTTTTTTTCTCCTAGGATGAGGTATCGGAATTCAATGGGCTTATCATTTTCCTTTAACTTCACAACTACCCACTGTGCTGTGTTGATCTATTACATAAAAGCCCCCCAAATTTGTTGAAGTTTATGGTTTCAAGGTGACAGAATTTATAAGAGTTAAAAGGATAGCCACTTTTCTGATTATATTTTACTTGAATAGGGCTTGTTTTTCTCTACTTAACTCACCTTTCCATTTAAAAGGGAGTTTTTTACTGTAACAAAAAATAACATTTTTGAAAATGTATCTATCTATCATCATCAGCACTTTAAATATAAATGAATCCCAATAATCCAGTAAAGGGGGGTATTATGACTGAACTAGACAGTCTCACTGATGAAAATTGTTTCATCAGTGAAACAGATTAAATGGTGGTTTTATTTAATTAAAGGAATTAAAGGAACAACAACAAGAAAAACGTAGTTTAATTTGAATATTTATTTTTTAGAAAAACATCCTTATTTTTGCCTTGCCAAATTGCAATTCCCAAAAAACTAAAGCATCCATCCATCCATTAGATAGATAGATAGATAGATAGATAGATAGATAGATAGATAGATAGATAGATAGATAGATAGATAGATAGATAGATAGATAGATAGATAGATAGATAGATAGATAGATAGATAGATAGATAGATAGATAGATAGATAGATAGATAGATAAGGGGTAAACCCTGGACAGGTCGCCAGTCCATCGCAGACTAAAGAAACCAAAACTGGAGTATTACAAAGGAGCAGAGGTGAAAAATGATACTGAAAAACTATTAACATGTTAAAGATGGGCTCCCTCCCTTTGTTCCCTTCTCTCAGTCATTATCAAACTTTTCACACCTGACAGATTACCATTCTCACTCTATTTTTCTGATACAGTTAATGAGATGCAAGACCCTCCTGCCTGGGATTGTCATGCTAAATGACCTGCTTGCTGCACACTCTCGTGCGCAAGCATGCAGGTCCCCTCCTCCACCTGTCCTGTCAGACACCTGTTGCAGAGCACACAGCCAATCAAATGAAAGAAGCTGAGTGTGTTCTGGCATGAAATAAAACTGGGCCTCCTTCAGAGGGAATCAGTGCAGTTGACTCATCTGTGAGTCTGATCTTCTCTGTTACACTGACACGGAGAGAAGAGCTTGTATACACAGTGAAAACCTAACGGATCCTGTTCAGAGTTTTTGGTACAGGAGAGATGACCAAAGAGACTGAGTAAGTTTTCTTTTTAAAAACATTTTCACCTGTAAATGTGATTTTGAAAAAAGCTGCTGTGTGGTTTTGTTTAGATGTATAGTAGCACTGTAAATGGCTCATGTATGATTCCCATCTGGGAGATTGTATCACAGCCCGAACCTTTTTTTTTTTTTAATTTGCAACGGGACCCCCATGTGAAAATCCCTGCTTTTTAACTTGGGATTCTACTGGGAAAATTGATACAGACGGTTGTATTAAAACCACACAGGCTCACACACACTTTTTGGATCCAAAGTTGCGGTGGGTCTGTTTCAGCTTGTGTTGTCGCTAACCTAGGGGCCTCGGAGCACAAAGGGATTGTGGGAAATGAGAATCTCCTCTGGAGGTGTTGGAGCGCAGTGACAACATTTGATGCATTGAATTACATGATGTTATACAAGAGCCCACCTTATCTCTGAGTCAAATCAACTCCAGGTTTCTGGATGAAATGCAGAATAATGCCATTTATTTATTTCAATCTGTTTAATGGTTATTTCTGTTTTAAAGTTGCGGGTGCATCTCTGAGCAGGCGTAGTGGATAGATATCACCAAGCATTTTTGCATTTCTGACTTGTAACAACTTTAAACGTACAGTTTCCAAACTCTAAATTTAGCTTGGAGTCACAACATTCTCCACTGTTTTTAAAATAAATTCCTCGCTGCGCTATGATTCAGATGAGGCTCTGAATAGCTGTGGTCTCCTGTGTCTGTCAGCACATTTTATTAACTGTTTATTCAGGCTAAACTGCAGTTGTTTGTTCATTAGTGGCTCGGGGGGGGGCTTATCCTGGCAGGCTGCATGTTTACAATCCAGTGTCACTGTGAGTCTTTCCAAACAAATCATATCCTCACAATCCCAGCCTTCCATTATTTTACAGGTGAGATGGAAAGGCTGATGCTGGTTTTCTGTTTATGGAGAAAAAGCAGAAAATGAATCAGGTTGTATCTGATGAGATTTAAGCAAATAAGAAGGTTTGTATAGGATTTAAGGATGTGGTTCCTACCCTGTTCACGCTTGAAACCACAAATTGCTGCACCTGCGTATGTGTGTGCATGTTTATGTGTTGATAAACCCTTTTTAACGCTGCTGCTCCTGAGGGTTCTTACTCAGCTCTACGGTTTTGCAATCGAAACCCTCCATGCTACAGGGCAAGTATGTACAGTGCTCCAAGGCTCAGGAACTACCGCGCTGAGTCTTTAGCTCACTCCTGCTCTGTCAAACTCTCTTACACCATGAAAAAAAAAAGACTTTTTATGCTGTTTTTGAAGAGAATCAGTCTAAACTCTCTGATTCCTGCTGCAGGACTCTGGGACTGGTCTTTCAGAACGAGAACTTCAGCTACAACCACTACACAAACCACATCATGGACTCCTGGCCCTACCTGGACACTACAAACCCTGAGCCGAACCACTCCAAGCTCAGACTCAACCCTGGAGAAACCATGACAGCTTTAACAATGCTTCAAGACCAGTGCAGGGTAGATAATTTACAATTTGCACCACCATAATAAACCAATCTCCTGTTTATTTTCATGTTTTAATTTTCTAATTTTGTTTGATCCATTTCCAGAACCAGAAAGAGCAGAAAGTTTCTGGCTTCGGCCGCAACATCTGCAAGCCAACAGAGAGGTGAGATGACGAATTTTTAAAGAATTCCCTAAAAATCCACTAATAAATAATTTAAAATACATCAAGACTGTTAGAAGCTTCAGAAATAAGTGTTCTTCATGACATGATCAGAAATGTAATCCATCCATTTCTTCTTTTCTTACTTAATGAAATGTATGATGGTCATGATTCATGAAGAAAATGGCAGGGCTTTAGGTCATAAACTCATGAGTGGTTAATCCTGTAGCCAAACAGAATGAGAGGGATTATTGTCTCCAGCCCTTCCATTCACAGATGCTTTTTCCATCATCGTCTCCCCACTCTGACAGTTTCACAACAGGTTGTTGTTGCTCCCTGTTCCTCCTGAGGTGGCTGAGAAAAGGCCATTGCTGGGGCGCAGTGTTGTCCCCTCAAACATTTTCAATGGAGAAAGGCAAACACAGGGACGGGGAAAAAAGGCCTGGATTAAGGAACAAATAGTTCCCACCCAAACTCAAAGCCTGCTGTTCTGCAGGCAGCTTTTAGAGCTTTAACTGACTTTTGTACCCGCTGCACGCGTCGCCATCTTCAGTCACATTCGGTGGTGGTTTTTGATACGGGAGATGTGGCTCTGCACCCAGGGCTTTATTCTGACAGGGGTGGCAGTATTTATGTCAGCAAGTTATATTCATTGCTTAATTGTATTTCCGGTTAAGTGGAATTTGGGTGCATGTGAGCAAAGTAAAAAATATGGACCATTAGTGGTTAATGGAGCTTAAGTTTTGCACTAAATTAAAAGGCTATGTTTGATCATCTGTAGTCCAAATTGTTCCATATTGTTCAAACCTGCATTGGATTATTCTGATGAACATTAGCTAAAACACCATACATAAATGTGTAAAACCTTCAATTTATTGACTGGAAAAAATGCTGCGGGTTTTTTTGGCATTAAAGTGTAAAAATCAGCAGTACTTAGACGGATCAAACTTGGACCAAATTATTTTACTGTTTCTAAAACCTTTAACTGTGAAAACAAAAAATGAGGACTTTTAGTTAAAATCCCTTCTAATTCTTAAGACCCTTGTTTTTGATATTATTTGTATATATTCAGGTCACATAAGATTCTCTGTTAAAATCTAGCTTCTTTCTAACCCGGCAGGACTCTGACCAACGCCAGTGACCCTGTCATGAAGATCCTCTCTGAGATCGTTCCCGCTTCCCATCCTCAGGAGGTTATGGGACTGAAGCATATCTCCCTGCCCATTTCTGTCCCCAACTCCTCAGACACATACGCCACCCTGAGCAGCGTGGTCACTGACACGTATGACAAGCAGGAGCTCAGCAACATCTTCGACCTCATGCAGAAGTGGCCGGACACGAGTGCGTTCCCTGACCCCAGTGCTGAGGTAAACTCACTTTCATCATATGAAGGTTGAGCCATCTTTCTTGTGCAATTCAGCCCCTTTACTAACATGTATCTCTTGTGTGGGATTCAGACTCTTCCCTACAGCGATCCATTTCCTGAAAGTCACTCCAGCCCCGTCTACTCAGGCTCATATGCCAGCTCGTCTCCAGAGAGGCCCAGGAATGACTTCCAGTTTGCTCTCGGTTCTCCTGCTGCATTGAATCATAAGTCCAGCGAGTTACCCATGGTTTACCTGAACAAAGGCCAGTTCTACCCCATCACTCTGCAGGGAGTTGACAGCAGCGCCTGCCTCACAACCACCAAAGTCAAGGTGAGTCATGGCATTGAAGAAAAATATCCCCAAAGTTTTTAGTTTTACGTAAAGACATTAGGAACTATTGTGGTATTTTTCCCCAAGGGCTTTTTTCTTATTTATGGAACAAATATTTTTTATTTCTGTGTCGCCAAGTGAGCCCTTCCCAAATGTTTGTCCCTCCCTGGAAGCCAGCTCGGTCGGTGACTAATGCCCTGCTGACAGCCTGCGGACAGGGCTTGTGCCGTACAATTTGTTTCTATGGCAGTTAAATGGGGCTAGAGTGGAGGACAGCTCAGCTTGGTTGTGTTAATAAAAAGACAGAACAAGGAGGGGAGAAGGTGTGGTGTTCTCACTGCTGTTTTCTTTGTCAGTAAAATCAGAGGAGAAAAGAAGGATTTCCCGTCATGAGTGAAATGCATTGTTATTCGTGAAAAACAGAGATGGTCAGTTGAAAAATGTGGACTACTCACCGCCAGACCTCCACCTATCATTGACCTTTTTCTGTCCCTTGTTTTTCTCCTCTTCAGACGGTGGTGATGGCTGTGTTTGAGAATGACAAAAGCCCAGAAATGCAGCTTCGCTTCTGGAACCACTGGCACGCGCGCCAGCCAACTGTCAAGCAGAGGGTTATTGACATCGGTATGTTTTTCACACGCCAAAAATATGAAAGCAGGATCAGTCTGTGCATGTTTTTGGTTTCTGAATTTTTTTTTCTCATAAACAAAAAATAAAAAATCTATGTTGACATTTTTTGGGTTGAAAATTGACTTTCATAACCAGTAAAAAAAAAACTAGCAAAGGAAAAACGAACAATTTGGCCTGTTTTTCCTTATATTTTCAGACTGAATTCTTTGAGCATTGTGTGCTGTGACCTATAGGGGGCGCTGTTTTCACAATCCATTTTTCTTTGCTGGCTATTCAAACGAATTAAATTAACCAAACAAAAAAAAATACTCATTTGTTTTAGACAAAATAGAAAAAAAAATAGATGTCAGGATCTTGTATTGTAAAAAAAAAGATATACTTTTTAAAAGTTTTTCTCTTGAGAATATCCAATTACTAAAACATGCTTGTAGCTTTTTAAACTTCTATATGAGACCTAATTATTAAGGCTCTAATTGGAAACAGTTGAGAAATTATTACCCTGGACGTATTTTCGATATTTATATCTCTTTTCTTTACACAGCTGACTACAAAGAAGTGTTCAGTGGCATCAGCAACGTGGAGGAGGTGGCCTTCAATGCTTTCTCCTTCGTGTGGAACCCCAACGAGGAAGCGAAGGTAAAGATGCTACCTTGTGTGAATGCACACACAATTTCTCGGCTTTTGTGAGATGTGTTAGCTGATGTGTTGAGCAGCAGAGAGACGCTGGCAGTAAAAAAAAAAAAAAAGGAGCGGCTGAAGAGGCAGAGCCGGAATGTAAAATATGCCTGTTCCTCTTGATGCCTTTTGTCACCCACACAAGACGAAAATCTACAGCTGCCTCATCATCTCCACACAGCCCTGAGGTGTTTGGGTGGGGTCACCAAACCTGCTCCAATTGGGAACAAGTGTGAGGCCAGATAAAAAAACAAAACAAGATTAAATGGGGAAAAAGTGCTGCAGGTGTTCCGGTTCCGGTGTTCCAAACTAGAGGTCCCCTTAGGGGAAAAAGGAAAATTCTTGCTCTCCTGTTTAATCTGACTTACTAAATAATGTGAATGAATAATGAAAAAATTAATTTTAAACCTTTTTTCCCATTTTCCCTCAGATTTACATTGGGATAAACTCCCTGAGCACTGACTTCTCCTCTCAGAAAGGTGTGAAAGGCCTGCCTCTGAACCTGCAGATCGACACCTATGACTTCAGCTCAGGAAACAACCAGCTCATACACAGAGCTGCCTGCCAGGTCAAGATTTTCTGTGATAAGGTAATCCACTTGGATTCAGTCACTGTTTTCTACAAGCAATGTAAAACAGGTATTTGTGGATCGGTGCCATTATTGTAAACTTCTGTTTGTGTGTCTGCAGGGTGCGGAGAGGAAGATGCGCGATGAAGAGAAGAAGAGATCCAAAAGGAGGGGAAAGAACACTAATGATGCAAATGGTGAGTAAAAAAAAAAAAAGAGGATTATTACACTATCCAATGAAGTATAAGCTCACTTTGTTAAATGTCTTGATTTCTTTACAGTCAAGTCTATTGTGAGCAGCTCCATCGGCTCTGAGTGCACTTTCTTCAGAACCCTGGACGACCTCGTCATCCAGCCAGTTCTCTTCATCCCAGAGGCACACCTCACCAGCTTACAGCGCATGGTAAGCCCCTCGTTAATAACCTCTCTTATCTGCAACCCTGCAGGTGACGGGACAGGCACGAGCGAAGCAGGAAAAAAAACTGTGGGAAAGTATGCAGGGGTGGAGAGTGCTTGGGAACCAGGGGGTGGCAGATGTTGGGAACACCAGCGAAAGTGAAGTTAAACACAGGCTTCACATCAGATAAGCTAATTGGAGTCGAAACCAGGCACAAGTTCAAGCCTCTGCAGCTTGAACATGTGGTGTTTGAGCCATGGGGGCTTTGCACAGAAGCACGCAGACACCCAGAGTAACATCTCCAGGTCGATCCGCAGCATGCCGCCCCCATCTTTTTCTAAATGTCCTTCACTCATCAGAGCTACAACAACAGTGTGGTTAGAGAGCTGTTCAGACAGGCCAGCTTTCCCACAGTCTAAGGTTTACAGGGGTATGTGTTGGGAGAGTTTATGTACAAGCAAGTAAATATCAGGTTATTAATTATATTAAAATACCTTTCAAAAGCGACACATTTGGATTCAGAATAATTAAAGTGAATCATGATTAGAACTGAATGGCTGATTGAATAGTGTGATTAGAGGTATGATGGTGCTGCTATCTGCCTCCCCTCATCAGTGTCCACGTCAGAGTGGCTCTGCTAGAGGTCATGGGAAATTAACGCTTAAAGCTATGATAAAATTCCTTTATTTTTTCTTTTGAGCAGGACATTAGGCAATGTGTTTATCAGTGGAGCTGTATCTAATCAGATCTCTGCTCTTCTCTCTTCATTGTCTCACCAGGCCACTCCTATGGATGACAATGAAAGGTAAGCAAATGTAAAGAGACTCCAAAAAAACATTAGCCCATGAACGTCTGTCACTTTCACAACAGTTAGTTGCTTTTGCCTGACGTGTATGTTGGTTTTGTATCGACAGGAGTTGTCTGAAGAGGTTGTATCCAGACAGAGACCAGAACAGCTCTCCGCCCAACAAACAGATACGCATAGAAGACCCACAAAGAGGTAGAACATTTACGATAATCCTAAAGTAGGCATGGGCTGCGTGAGGTTCTCACACTGGGATGACCTTTAAAGACAAGCACCAGCTTCATCATCTAATCCACTTTTATCAAAAGATAAATTTATTGCTGCTGCCGCTAAATCAATAAGACATAAATTGCTAAAGCTATAATTGCATTATTTTGGCAGTGTGCAGCAGCAAGTGGGGGAGGGGCAGTGCTGTTATACTCTGTGGTCCATACAGTTTATTCAGTTCAATTTAGTTTATTAATAAAGCAGCGATTCACAAAGAATATAAACGGGAAACACTTTAACAAACTGATTTAACTGATATTCAGAAAGATTTGATCAGTTTAGTCCAATAAAATCCAATAATATGAACAGCATCAGATTTAGACACATACATTCCATGCAAACCTAGTTATAATAAAAGCAATAGAAGTTGATCTATGGTGCTAATTTTAAAAAAATCCTCCATATAAGAAAGCCCAGCTGGATCCTTCCTCCTGAGCAAGCGTGAGGTGACAGTGGGAAGGAAAACTAAGCTAAGAAGCTTCTTTAAGCTAGCTGACTGGTAGTGTGCAGGAGGGGCAGCTACATAAACCTGGAGATAACAAATTTTATTCTGATGCTCTGATTTGACTTCTATTGAAAGGATATTACATTTTTAAGTAAAACAGAAAATTCTAGCTGTTCTGAACCTTTTCCAAACCTTTGTTATACCTTGGTACGTGTATCCAGCCCATGCCTGCCCTCTATAAAAGAGCTGATTATGTTTTTCTTGTTGTTAAATGTGTTTCTCTTGTTTTGCTAGTTCTGCTGTACGTGAGAACTGCCGCTGAGGAGGTGTTTGACGCCTTGATGCTCAACTCACCAACGCTTTCAGGCTTGCGAGAAGCTGTAAGTATCAAATGAAGATGCTCGTTGATGTCGTTCCTGTTCGGTCCCAGATAGCAATCAGGGCAATGCAATTTTCACAAGTGTATTGTCTTTCTCTGAGCAAGAGATCATACTCACTTTCGTCTCTATACCCTTCTCTCCTCAGATTTCTGAAAAGTACGGCTTGCAAAAAGACACCGTTGGGAGAATCTGCAAAAAATGCAAGAGAGGGTGAGTTTGTGACTCTTGGGTAGTTTAAAAGGAACTTGCATGGAAGCATATACTCAGGGCTTAGCTTCTGGCTTTATTCTCGCCTTCCTTGAAGTGAGCTCATGTCGATAAACCGGGTAGATGAGTTTGGCTTGGCCTTTGGAATGTTTTAATAGTGGCTTCTCCACGAAAAGCCAACAGATAAAAAGATCTCACAAGTAGCGCTGATGAGTCATGAGCAGTGATTATGTTATTTATGTTTTCACAATTGTATCTCATTGGAACATCAGGAAGTTGCATTTGAAGCGATTCTTTTTTGTTTTTTTGATGACGGCCTCAGGGCTTCCAGTCACAAGATAAATGTTGTCCATCAGGTTATCGAATGTCACAGACCTGAGAGCTGCACATCTTCTTTATTGAATCCAAACCTCCGAATCAGCCGCCCTTTTCAGGGAAAAACCATGCAGGGTTATACGCATCTTCTTGCAAAGTCATTTTCAGTGAGCCATGTCAGAAAAGCATCGAAGGACTCTGCTGGTTTTTAAGCTAACGTTAGTCTGAGTTGTTTTCCTGCATGACATCAGGGCAGATATGAAGGCCTTCACTTGTGACCTGCTTAGATGAGCTAGAACACCTCTGGGTTCTTTTCCTGCTCCTTGCTGACGGCTATCAGTGGGGGAGCAGCCAAGCTAACAAGTTGGGTTACATTTCTCTGGCAGTTCCCTCCCTCCTTTGGCTGCTACATTCAATCAGTGCAGTCCCTGCAGGCAGTGTGCGTGAGCCCCAGGGTAGCTCAAGCGTTAAAGCATTGAACACTTCAAGGCAGACGGAGGCCATGTTTATTACCCAGAACTCAAACAAGAGAAGTTATTCTAAATGGAAAAGAAATCTTTGAAACTATGAATATCGACACATTTTTAGATGTAGTTAACCACAAGTACAACTGTAAGTAAATCCCTGAAATAACACTTTTATTTCCTTTTCTTGTAGAATATTGGTCAATATGGACGACAACATCATCGAACATTACAGCAACCAGTCAGCTTTCCTCATTGAGATGTCTGAGGCGGCAGCTGGTCAGCTGCTAGTTACCCTCGTTGAAGTATAAAGTCCCCTGAAGGATGGAGAAACGCAGCCGGCATTTTGAAGCCACCTTTAAAGCACTGCCATAACAGAGCTGTGGACTCCCAAAACAATACAAGAACTGGAACT